>CM074855.1:98445000-98475000 GCA_037501455.1 Lantana camara
GTCTTCAAGCTAAGTGCATTTCATATCCATTTGATCTCAATCCAAGAAACCCTTTCCTTGATGTCTTGATCTACTGCCTTGGCCAAGGACTCCATATGGCATATGAATGACTTACACAATAAGAGATCACCTTACAAATACAAGTGTAGGTCCTTTTTTGATTCTCATTCACTTTCATGAGTCACTTGTGCAGCCCCAGCATAAGCCTTGAATCAGTTGTCTAAGGCGACACCCTTTAAAGCTTATACCTAAGACTACAGAGTTAACTCATAAAGTCACATGGAACCTCAAGTCTAAGGATAAATTAATCACATCAATGACTTGTGAGATATTTCCTAATCTGGAAGTTTCCATTTCCTGAAATGGAAACTTCCTTTCCCATTTAGGAATCTCCTCACACTGGGCACCTCAGTGAACTTACTTATTAAAGTAAGCACCCTCATGTATCACGCACGTATCAACTATACACTTTGCACCTCCATGAAACAAGGTGGTCCTTCTTAATGGCGTAATCCCACGAGCAAGCCTTAAAGAAGTCAGTTTGACACTCCCACTGTCTGTGGGACTCAACGGCTTGGAGTATTTTACTAATCATGACTTATGTGATATAGGGCTCGTTTCATGAGCCATTTCACCTAAATGGTAGAGTCCTAAAGTCATCAGGATTAGAGGAGTTCTCATACATGCGCACGTAATGGAAATACACAAAACACGTATTGGCATATAAAGAAGTATTTGCTTATAATGATAATCAATCGTATATTATTCAAAGATTGTCTATGATATAACAAAAGTCCCAAAGCAGACTACGTCGAATCGGCTTTCTAGGGCACTATTCCTAACAATCTCCCACTTGCCCGTAAAAGCCATTTGGGTACTCTAAGTCCCATCTTCTCAAGATGCACTTTGAGAGCTTATTGACTTTGGGCGTTTCCAAAGTGGATCTGCTATATTCTCTGCTGATTTGACCCTCTTGTTTACACATCTCTTAGGAAACACCTTTTCCTTATAAAGTGATTCGTAATCATGTGTTCAGTCTCTTGGTGAGGTCTTGGTTCTCTTACTTGAGCAACCATTCATTTATCATACAATATGATAAAGGAGTTGTTTCATGCTAGGAACTTCATCTAGCCAGTTAGATGGAGTTTCTTACCCAAACACTTAACTTAGCGTTATATAATACGACTAAGTTCTCAACTACGATAGTTGATTTCTGCAATATCCGTCCTTGGAACCCCTTTCCAACACATTGCATTACCATTCTGGTGGAAGTTGTATCCTTTCAATGATTTCATAATCATCTATGTTTGATGAACTGTTACATCAAATATCCTTTTAACAACAAGATCTTTTGGGCTCTGTAAACTAATACATATCCTCATTTCTTCTCAAGTACTCTGAGGACATCCTTTATAGAGATCTAATGACCTTCTCTGAGGTCATATTAGATTCGGCCCACTACGCTTAGTGTTGCGCCATATCAAGTCTAGAACATAATATTTCATACATTACGCACCCTTTCATTTAAAGGGATTTCGGACATTCTAACTTTCTTAAAGTTATCTTAGGACACATATTCTTCAAAAGAGATGTTCCATTGTCCATACTAAACTCCTTTTAGTACGGTGGTTATGTACTCGTTTTGTGATAATCCATTTATGATCTTAGATCTATCTTCTATAGATCCGAATATCGAGAATTTAGGATAATCACTAAGATCTTTCATGTCAAATTGTTTCTTAAACAAGAATTGGTAACTTTCACGTCATCCTTGACATTCCTAATGAGAAGGGTGTCGTCTTCTAAAGAACCAAAAATTGACTCTTACATCACTAACTTTCATATGTACACTTTTGAGATTTATTCGACTTCCATCTGTGTCAAACGATTTGACTATCCTATGGAATCGAATTGTGTAACTCCTAGAAGCCTTTATCAATCCACAAATTGACTTTAGGGATTTGCATACTTTATGCATACTCCCACTGAATTTGAGATTTATAGAAATACCTTATTTCAGTCTCTTTCAATCTCATATTGAACAAGATAGTTCTCATATTCATTTATCATATCTCATAGTCAGAATATGAGGATGTGGTAAACACAATCCAAATGGACTTTTGCATTTCAACCGTCAAGAAGGTTGTAATGCTTTCATTCACTCGAAGCTCCACGAGCTTGATCCTATCAGGTGGATCAACCAAAGTCAAAACTTGGTTTGAGTATATGGAATCCATATTGGATTTCAAGGCTTGCTTACAATTCCCAGATTCCAAATCTGACAGTGTCTCCTCTTCAAGTAATTCCTCGGCTATGTAGGAATGCGATCTAAACGCATCTTAAGAGAAGGGTTTCATACATGTACATACTCTAAAATTTGGCTAAATTTTATCAGATGGGCTCGTTTCTTCTATATGTTGCGTGGATATTTATCCTCAAATTTCTTTGAGGTCTGCTTGTTTGTCTTTCTTCTTCTATAGGAACGATTCCTTAAGAAAGACACATTCCTTGAGACAAACAACCTTTGTCTAAGGGAATCACAAAAATGATATCCAATATTGTTTGTATAAACTTGAACTCATTTCAAGCCTATCTCCCACTATCCTCTTCACTTAAGAGGATTCCACTAAATTCTTGGACAAGAATAATTAGGGAATTTAGTGTGCCACATTGCGTAGTGTATCTAAAGGACTGATTTTGGAAGGTGCAAAATTTAAAATCTCTAACTGCATATTCTGGGAGTTTATTCCTAGAATAATTGTAAGTCAGTAAAGCTTGCTATGGAATGGACCATATCCTATAAGGTTTCATTCCCTCATTCGGAAACACTAAGGTGTTCTCGAATTAGTTTACTGAGAGATAATCCTATTATCTCTAAGATGACTAAGGAATTAGTTGCTAAGATATTGGCTATTTCGATCATATCAATTTACCTATAACTTATGACTACTTCGGTTCCTAACCTCCTTTTGAAATTCTAAGAATTTCATATAAGTTTCAAATTTGTACTTCAACAAGTACATTCATTCATAATGATTAAACTGACGATTGTATCTAGTGTTTACATTAAGCATCTTACACTCATCCGCATGGATCGTAATCCACTACAATTTTGGAACGTTCCACGTTTCACCTAAACAATGTTCCGGGAACATTTCCCTTTGAGATAGGATTCATAGAAAGTTAACTCTCCAGGTTCATTTTCGTGAAATGACCCTAAGATGTCAACTTGCTAATCCTTTTATGTGTCAACGTTCCAAAGTAATTCGAAGCTTTGTCATCACACTTACTTTTGTTATCTCGTTGTATGTTCAGAACATTAGTGCTTTGAGTCTTTGCACAACGGATTAAGCAGAATCAACTCAAGGCTAGTGAATTCTATTCCTAGTAGAATTACTAAACGCGGTAACATTTCAGAGTACTCATACTCTTTGCAGTTCCCTTTCAAAGTCCTTATTTGCTACCATAGAAGCAAACGTCCAATTTGATCTCTAGTATCTTTTGGGCGTACCCCTTACATGCCCCTCCATTGGGCTCTCAAGGGTTTCTTCTTTTTTAGGCCTTCAAGCCTTTAACTTAGTGAGTTTAGTAGAAGAATTAACCATCACAACGTTTTGTTCCTTCTTAAGGATGCTCTCAACCATTATCAACTAAATGATTAACTATGCTACATTAGCATCATTCTAGTTGAGCATAAAGGGTTTGAATGATGGTGGAAGCAATGTAAGGAATCGGTGCATAAAGAACTCTTTTCTCAGTTGATGATCGAGACCATAAGATCTTCAAATAAGATCTTTAGACCTTGTTCGTGTGCACTTGTTTCCTCATTTGGAATATTGAATATTTCCACAATGTTATACCTTGTAACATTTATATGAGGTGGTTCAATTGCTCTTAAGTGGTTTGGAAAAATCCTATTCACCTCAGGTTGCTTCTCTTTTGGCCCGGGTCGAATTTTCAAATAAATGAAAATCTCGCCTTATAGAGAACAATTTCTTTTTTCGGATTTTAAAATGAATTTTAGGATCCGAAGCCATTTTAGAGTTAGTTAGGACTTAGTCAACTTTTTTGGCTTAAGGATGGATACGAATGGGTTTGCATTTCATATTGTAGAGAATCACAGAACTACAACCTAAATGCTAAGCAGAGAAAATGTGATCATGCTGAATTATAACGATATACAAAAGATAAGGTCTTTAATCTAATGTAGCTCCCACTGTTTTCCAAAGATCTATAATTCCCAAAGATCTAAGAGGAACGCGTTTCCCAATGGGTACTAAGATCCTAAGCATTTTACCTCGAACCCACGACTCACGGACATTCTAAGTAAAACCCTAGGTAGATAAAACTTACCAATTCTAACACCTTTAGAACTCTTAGTAATTGTTTTGCATCACCTATCTTTCAATATTGACCCACGACTCGTGCGACATCCATATTTACTTAGGCGTTAAGCTAGACCCATCAATCATAAGATCATGATCAAAACTTAGTTTGAATGACCCATGACTCGCGGACATCGCCCTTGCCAAAATTAACCACGAAATATTGATCATTTAAAATGATCAATTAGGTAACTAAGAACTAATAAGCTCCACTAGCTATCCCACGACTCGCGGACAATAACTAGCTTTACTTACTAAACTTAAAACCTATTGATGGAATGCTAGGAATTTAATTCAAAATTTGCATCTCGAATTAAATACCTATTATTCGAAATGAGCTTAATATTTAATGGGAACTTTCGAATCAACCGAAGAGTTGTTCGGTTCGACCTCACCAACATATATGTTATCCAATTTTATTAGTCTTGATTAATGCAAGTACAACTTAAATGCATTTCAAACAAGCACATAAACAAATAACATGTCCTAGCATGATACTAGCATGAGATGATCATGGGTTCTACCTATCTTATGCGTGATATGTGGGAGCCACTCCACAATCACAAGTTTTAACATACATGCCACATAAACAATTTAAATCACATAAGGGAATGCGGTAACAAAATACGAGCCCTATCTCTATTACATTTTACAATTGAGATTCCCCTCCATAACATTTTGAGGGGTCTTCACTTATGGCCTCCTTGTTACTTGAATGTGGTCCATCTTACTCCATGGGTGCATTGTCTCCAAAATGAAAATAAAACCTCACCACCTATTCTACTCTCAAATTACAATAAAAGGAAAAAGACATAAAGTAATAAGGCTCAATCTTCATATTGGCCTTAGACAATTACACGGGGCATACCCCGGCCTCAAAACAGTAAAATGGAAAGCCACATAATAAATCACACAACAGTACGCACATAAGTGAGGCTCCAACCTCAATTGAAAAACGCAACTATAGGGCTCCAACCCCAATTTAAACCATCCATGTGCATAAATTAAAACCATACATAAGTCTAAACCCATGATCACCTAACATGCTTTTGCGAGAATTTAAATTTAGTCAATAAATTAAAATTCTCGTTTCAAGTCCTAATGACTTAAAATACGACTTGATGCGAGTCTTATTTATAAAAGTTTTCAATAAATCCCAATTTACTAAAACCAATAAAATTCCAATTAATTTCTGAAAATTAATGATTTTATCAAAGATGTATTTTCCCAATAAATAAACCGTTTCTATTTCTCAAAAATCCCAATTTTAAGTTTTATTCAAAAATTAAAAAAAATATTCAAAAATCAAACTTTTAAAATTAAAATAAAAAAAAAACTGGGACTGGATTGCACGAAATACGAAAAATCGGATTGCGACGGAGAAAAAATGGGGCCTATACGCGAAAGGGCTGCGCAGGTCGCGCGCGCACGAGGCGACCTGGTGCGCGTGGCCCTCTCGGCCAGTGCGGGCAGACGGCTGGACGGTGACGGGCGGGCGTGCCGGGAGGCTCCCGCACACCTGGGCGGCTACCCTGCGCACGCTTAGGCCAGGCAGGCGGTGGCGCACGAAGCCGGCGCGCGCGACACCTTCGCGCGGGGGGTTCGCTTATTCGTCGTAATCCGGGTTTTCGTTTTGCGTTTTCGTTCAAAAGCAAAACCAATCCAAGAAATCCAAAAACAGTTTATACAGTTTCAAATCTAAAATAGTTTTCAAAAATTAAATTTTGCAAAAACCAATTTTCAGAAACTTTCAGGAAAAAAATACAGTTTCGTAATTCAGGCTTTCAAAAACAATTACAAATACTCAAACGCATCAAACCTAAGAATTTCTACCAAATTCCGAATAATTGAGACGAATTAGAAACACGATTAACGAGGTGGCTCTGATACCACTTGTTGGAAAACAGGAATCAGAAAGCAGCGGAAATTTAAAAAAATTTCCACAAAAGGATCTTAGACTCACAATCGTGAATCCAAATTCGTAAAGATCAAGAAACTCACTTGGGTAGTAGCTTTCTTGACACGTTTTGAGCCGCCCTCAAACGCGCTTCATGCGGTAATGGCAACCCGTCCCTTGAAAGTCTCTTTCTACTTCAGAATCCATTGTAGGGATAACAATCCACACCAACCTAGATTCAAATCATATTAGGGAAGTTCTTAACGATATAACTTAAAGAAAGAAACATGAAACGAGAAAGGCATGATTGAAACTCCCTTCGAAAACCAATTTTGCAAAAGTAGAAATCTGCCAGCCATAAAACCCTCGTGAAAAAATTCATCCTTCAGGATATGGACGAACGGTTTTCGCCATCTTCTTTGGTTCGATTTTTTCAATCGTTTTCTGTTGGGTGCAGACTCGTTTCATCATCCCTTCTGGTCGTTTTGCTTGATCCCCACTTCTTGGTAAAGCTCGAATCTTCAAAACTTCTAACTTGAAGCTCTCTAGAGATAGTCCACCAACTTGGCTACAATCTAACTAGTAAGGATGCTAGTTCTCTAGTTAGTGTTTAAGCTTAACCTAGGGTTTCGTATATCTTGGAGAAAGGATGGTGTTCAACACATGAACCAAAAGAATTCTCGATTAGCTCTAAGGGGAGCTCGACCCCTATATATAGGATGGGAGTGTCCGAAAATACTAGTCCTTATGGACTAAGGATTTGGTCCCTCTCTCCTATTACTTGATCATCAAATAATTTTGACTTTGACTTTGAATTCAAATTCAAATCAACTTTCAAGAGAGCTAAAAATATCCAAACTATTTTTGGATAATTTTATACTTTATTTATTTAAAATAAATAACTTATTTTATCTAATTAATTAATTCACAATTAATTAACTTGATGGTGCAGGAATCTGAGTTTCCTAAATGCAACAACACTTTAAGATTTGTATGAAAAGGGAAAGACCATCACAGGCGTGAGAGCCTCAGGATCTGGGTTTCCTTTTGAGCGTGGGTTCTTCCAGCTAGGATAACACCAAGAGTGCAGAATATAATGCTACTGTGGTGAGATTAATGGAAAGCTTGAGAAGATCAGAGGGAATGCCCAGAACGATAGGGTAAGTCTGTAGAAGATGACTTGGGGGAGAATGCATGGGTTCTCCCCTATTTATATGTTAGGGACGGGGGTAAATGGGTAAATTGACCATGTGGTCCCAAACCTGTGTTGCCCTAACACGCGGAAGCCTTTGGTGGGGTGAGAATGACATTCCAGAAAAGGAGACGGCGTGTCAGGTGCACGGTGCACAGTACCTTTATGTCAGAGATTGTTGTCGAGAGTCGTGCGGGATGAGGGACGAATGTCTTCTTCTGAAGGCTAGGATCCATCGTATGAGAGGTAGAGTCATTCCCGAGCGTTGATGACGCTCGAGAGATCCACGGATGGGCTCCCCACGATAGATGACCTTTGAGCGACGAGATCCCGGGCGTCAACATGGGACCCTCATGTAGGTGCTTCCCTGTGAAGGGTAACCCTGAGGGCCAAGATGCGAACGTCAGACTCGTCGGATCTGGACTTTTACCGAAATAGTTATCCGAGGCTTGACGGTCCATTCTAGCTTGCAAATGAGTGGGCTGGGAAGGCCCACGAGCCCTTCTAGGCGAGCGCCTGGGGTTTAGGCAGCGGCATGCTGACACGTGGACGACTCTGATTCGAGAGTGATTTTAGGCCTCATCATTTTGCCCCCCAAATTCTGTAGTATCGCTTCGAGCGTACTGTAGAATTTATAGAGAAGGAACCCTGAATTTCGAATATCCGAGGGCCAGGCCATTACCAGCGAGGAGACTGCTGGCCTTCTGTAACGGACACAAACTGACACTGTATTAAATGCTGTCAAGTCCGCATTTAATGCTGAGTGGGAACGTGGGCGCGTGCACTCCGGGAGACGTGAGGCGGTTACCAAAAGTGGGGGGTTTCCTAGGCGGGAAATGATTGCGTTTTGAATTTTCAGCCCTAGTCCATGCACAATCTTCCCTATAAATTGGGGTTTGCAGGGCTTTGGGACCTTTTTCACGCATTGAAACTCTTTCCAGCATATACACAACAAGAAATCTCTGCCAGTTCTACAGGCTCCGGCGAATTTCTTCTCTCCAAATCATAGGTAAAAATTCCTCACCCTTCTTCTTATTTTCCCCGCGCTAACATTAGTTTTAGGTTGTGTGAGTGAAACCCTTGAAGGAAGAGCCACTGTCTACCATTGAATTTGTCTCAGAAATCTTATCCTCCCTTGAGCTTTCTGTTAGAAATCCCGTTTCCAAAAATTGAAAACTGAACATGGCCGGAAATCAAGCTGATGATTATGTACGGGAGATTGAGGAGATGTCGGTGGGGAGCTCTTCCCCTCATGGCGACGTCCCCATAGCTGTTCCCCTAATTAGGGCGCACCCAGGTGAAGGAATTCCCATGGCGATCTCTGTGGCCCAGGCTCCGGCTGACGCCGGGGAGGAAGAGGTGGACGCAGCCGTTCAAGGGATGAACGAGCGTGCTCCCGGAGGGACGGACGACCTCTTTGAGGAGATGCACAACGTGATGGAGATGCAGAGACAAGGGGAGAAAGTGTTCCCAGTTTTGAACAGTGCCGTGCGACCCCAAGATCACAGGATCACGGTGGCCGTGACGGCTCCCGAGGGTGAAGCAGGGCCATCCGGGCGTCCATTCGAGGCTGAACCTTCCAGAAGGCGCCAGAGGAGAGGAAAAGAGCCTGCCACTCACGTGAAGCAGGATAACCGCCATCAAACTGACAGATCTCCGGATGAGATTGAGAGTATTCTGACGCTCGAAGATTTGGAGGATTTGAGGGCGAAAGCTTACTGGGACGAAGCAGTATTTCCCATGCGACTTCCTGAGGAGGGAGAGAGGGCAAACCAACCACCACTGGGAATGATGACGGTCTATTGGGATGCAGTTTTGGCTGGGGGCTTAAGGTTTCCCATCGCTCACTCCGCTGCTATCATTTACCACCATCTAGCGCTTTGCCCTTCACAAATTCTGCCCAATGGCATAGCTCTAATCAACACCTTCATAATAGCGATGAGAGCGCTAGGCCATGCGCCCTCGATCGTCAACTTTGACAGTTTGATACAAGTTGCCCGCTCGCCACGCTCGTCGCCTACGGATGGATTTTACTACGCTCAGGCCAAATCAGGCTTTAAGATGATAGATTCTCCATCTTCCTCCTATGGCGAGCATTGGAAGGAAAAGTACTTTTTCGTGGGGGCTCCCGGGGGGATTTTTGGAGTTCATCGGCAATGGATGATTCATGGCGAGGGTCCTTTGATTAGGGAAAGGATGAGGAATAAGGATTTCGAGGACTGGGCGATGGGGTTAGCCCTCGAGATGAGGGCTGAAAAGAAGTGGATCAAGGCGGAGACATTGGTGAAGAACGAAGGGGTATTGTTCCGCTACGGATTATCTTGCCCCCCTGACATGATACTCAATCCTCCAGCTGACATCATGGCCCTCGACGGTTAGATTCTAGGAACTAACATCTCTAACCTTTAGAATAGTTCTCTAACTTACAGTTATCGTTGTTTTCTTGTTTATACGATCCAAACAACCAATCTTCTGACGCTCGTTCCCCTTTACTTGCAGGCATCCAAATACTATCTCAAGGCATGAATGCTGAAGCTCTTTCCCGTATGTTGGGCGTTCAGGGACCCGCAGTCAATCCTCAACACCCGCAACCGCAGCAGAACCGCCCTCCCAATGCTCCCAGGGGGAGGGTAAACCGACGAGGAGCTGGCCGAGGGCAACACAATGCTCGAGGGGGAGCAGAGAATGAGGCTCCCCCAGGGGCCATATCGAGGATCTGACAGTGGAGGGTACCCACGAGGCCACTCCTCCGCCTGCGGCCCCCGTGGGCCCGATTTCACTGAGTTCAAGCGGGTCAAGGAACCGCTCGGGGGAGCCTATCCGCATTCACGAAACTCTCCGGGCCGATCGCCAGGGGAAAAGAAAAAGGATGCCGGACTCCCTCCCTATTTCAGGCAAGGGAAAAGAGGTGGTCGTGGGCCACCGAGGCGAGGGCAGCGATACTTCATCTTCTGAGGATGAAGAATTTTGGAAGATAGGCTGCAAGGGCGACTCCCGTTATAAGCGCCAGCGGAATGAAGGCCCGGTGCTCCTAAAAAAGAGTGCTTACTCCGTCAACCTTGTCTCCGACCTCGTTGGGAAACTCCAATTTTTCGGCGATCATGACAAGCTGAACGAGCATGACGCCGCTCGCGTTGCTGATGATGCCTGCCATGTCCTTCTGACGGTAAGTCTGTACTCCCCTTTACAAAATTCTCCTCTTCTTTCCTCCATGTTCGGATTGTGACCCTCGTTTACGGCTTCCAGGAGGTAATCCCGAGGCTGAAAAACTTGCAATGGCGAGCGCAAGCCTATTCTGAGCATAAAGCCAAGTACAAGAAGTTGCTGCACATTTCAGACCCGGTTCAACTGCAGGAGGATTACAACAATATCAGCGCTCAGCTGAATTCCGCCACCCTTGAAAACGCTAAGCTGAAGGAAAACTTGAAGAAATCCGATGACGCCTTTATGGTCCTAAATGAGCGTCACAGGAAATTGAAGGATGAGCGGGACCAGTTGAGGGCACAAAATGGGGAGCTGGGTGAGCAGCTGGCGGAGAGCACTCGCAAGAACGAGGCGGCCAACAAGGCCCTCGCGGACTTGCGAGGCAAAGTACAGGGCTTGGAAGCGAAGGTATCCTGGGAGGCGGTGAAGAAGTTCGTGCGCTCCAAAGCCTTTGTGTTTGCGGCCAATATCCAGTGCTTTGATAACGCTCGACGCTTTTTCCATAAAGCGATCGGGCAAATGGTGAAGTTGGGGTTGGCTCCTGAAAAAGCTCGATCTGACGCTCGTCTTCGCATGGATCTGGATGAGAATTGCGAGCCAATGGTCCAGGAGGAGGATCCTACTGAGAATCTGGCGGAGCCCGAGTACCAGGAGTTGGTGGAAACACTCCAAAGGGAGTTTATCGCTGCCCACAGGGTGGATCCCGAGCCTCTCCTGATAGAAGACGAGGGCACCGTCATGGACGTAGCGGATGCTGAGGAACCTGGTGAGGCCCAAACTTCTGATGCTAATGTGTTGGCCCCGGCTCCCCTTGCAACTGCCCCTCCCGAGCCTGACGCTCCGGCCCAGTGAAATTCCTTATATTGATCCCTCTCCTTGTTGTTTTAAATTCCTTGTCATTTTTATGAACAATCATTGTCTGTAATTAATCTTCGGATTACTTCCTTGGATGTTTTGGATTTCTCTATGCTCTTTTCCCTCATATATTATAACTCTCCTCTTTCTGCTGGGATGTTTGAATGTGTTGTCCTTTACTTTGGAATGATGAATGATGTTTTTTCATTGTGCTCGCCGCTTTCATACCGATATCTGCTGTTTGAGTGTTTGCGATAAGTGTGTGTATGCACGAGGGCGTTACCTTTGAGGGTACCCTGGCGTTTATCGCAACGCGCCTCCAGTTTAAAGTTTGGCAGCATCAGGTAATTTAAGGGGCGTAGATGCGTGCGTGAGGGTGTTTTATGCGTATTCCCTGGCCGTATTCGCAATGAGGCTCGATTTTGAACTTAGAAAACCTCTGGAGATTTGCCTTAGTATTGGCTCCATAGTGTGCACCCTCGTCTTGAACTCTCCACTAGGCTGTAGATACCTTAGAAACTATCAGTAGGATTTGCTAAGGATGAGATCAAAGCGAGAGTAACCGTGGGGTTGGTGTTATTTCGAGGAGCACATGAAGGGGTTGAGTTAAGATCCATTATTTTATGAGTGTGTTTTTACTCAATAAGTTGAGGGTCATTCGGGCTTTTGCGAGCACGACCTGGAGTGGTTAGCACTCAGCTGGCTATAGCTGAGCATTGCGCTCCCCGTTGTTCGACACGCTCATTTTTAGGACTTTATATTACAAACCGTTCAAACTGTTATAGGTGGATGGTTATCAACACCTGGACAGTGCAGTTTTGGAACGATTGAAGTTTCGCTTAGGCTTTTCGACGTGGAGGATGCTCGCCACGGAGTAGGCCCCTTGTCGCTCGAATCATTAGATCAAAATAAGAGAGCAAGCGAATAATAAAAATAAAGAGTTAAATACTTACTGTTATATAGATGCATTTTTGGAAATGATTACAACACGCTTTCCGTCAAAGGAAAGCCCTTCACGCTACAAACGGGCCATTACAAAGAAACTGATGTCTACACGTAGAACCTTCTAAGGTTACATGCATTCCATGGCCTAGGGAGCTGCTCGCCTTGCAAAGTTTCCAATAGGTAGGTGTTGTTTACTCGTACCTGGATGACTTTGAAGGGGCCTTCCCAATTGGGGTCCAACTTACCTACGTGTTTGGAGACTTCAACTTTTTTGAGGACCAAGTCCCCTAGCTGGAAAGTCCTTTCCTTAACACGTTTATTGTACTGGCGAGCAACGGTTGCTTTGTATTTGTGAATACGTGCCCAAGCAGCATTCCTCTTCTCATCCAGCAAATCTAACTCGAGCGCCCGATTGGACTCGTTGGCAGCAGGCTCGAAATAGGCAACGCGTGCGGATTCTTGAGCAATTTCCGCAGGTATCATGGCCTCGGAGCCGTACACGAGGGAATAAGGGGTTTCCCCCGTTGCCGCTCGCGGAGTAGTACGGTACCCCCACAGAGCTCCTTGAAGTTCTTCAGCCCATTCTCCCTTCTTACTCTTGAGCATCGTTTTCAGATGCTGGAGTATGGTTCGGTTGGTCACTTCAGCTTGACCATTAGCTTGAGGGTGACCCACGGAAGTGAATCGTTGTTCGATCCCTAGTTCATAGCACCAATCTCGTGTGTCAGCAGCGATAAACTGGGAACCGTTATCCGAGATGAGCACCCTCGGGATGCCGTATCTGCAGATGATATTTTTCCAAATGAAATCCCTCACAACCTTGAACGTTATCTTAGCGACCGCTTCTGCCTCAGCCCACTTGGTGAAATAATCCACAGCAAGTATTACGAACTTCTTTTGCCCGACCGCCATTGGGAGAGGTCCCACGATATCAATGCCCCATTGATCAAAAGGCCATGAAACATCAATAGGAATCATTTGAGCTGCCGGCAACTGAGGTGTGTTGGAATGGAACTGGCACTTGGGACATTTCTTGGAATATTTAATGGCATCTTGCAATACCGAGGGCCAATAGAACCCACTCCTTAAGATTTTCTTTGCCAAGATTCGTCCGCCTGAGTGGTTCCCGCAACTTCCACTGTGTACATGCTCTAAGACTTCTTTAGCCTGTGAGGGTCTCAAACATCTCAACGGTGGGCCCAGGAAGGATCGCTTGAATAATCGACCCTCGGCGTCCAATGAGAAACGAGGGGCTTTGCTCTTTATTTTCTGAGCCTCAACTTTGTCGCTCGGGCAGGTTCCGTCCCGGAGGAATCTGACAATTTCATCAAGCCAACAGGGCTCGGAGGGGTCAATCATGTGCACTTCTTTCGAAGGTTCGCCTTTACTTATCAGTGGTTCCTCCGTTCTCAGAAATGTAACAACGCGTTCACTGTGGCCGTCCAGAGCGGACGCAAATTTCGAAAGAGCGTCAGCATGTTCGTTTTCTGCCCTCGGAACTTGCAAAAGATGGAATTCCCTGAACTTGGCTATCTCCTCCTTGGCGCTCGATAGGTACTGTGCCATGGTGGCTTCTCGAGCCTCATAACTACCATCAATTTGACTTGCAATCAACTGCGAATCAACGTATGCTGTGACACGAGTGGCCCCATTTTGGAGCGCAATCCTGAGCCCTTGGATGAGGGCCTCATACTCAGCTTCGTTGTTGGTGACTTGAAACGCCAGCTTGATTGCGTAGTCAACTTCTGCCCCGAGGGGATCCCTGAGGGTCACCCCGGCTCCTCCCCCCTGAGAGGTCGAGGAGCCATCCGTGTGCAAAAGCCATAAACCCTCATCAGCCAATGGCACAGTCTCCAAATTGAAATGTTCTACCAACAAATCGGCCACTGTCTGAGCCTGTATGGCTGTACGAGGCTCGAAGGAGATATCAAACTGACTGAGTTCAATCGCCCATTTAATTAACCTTCCTGAAACATCCGGCTTAGATAGCACTTGTTTGAGTGGTTGATCTGTAAGCACTGTGATGGAGTGAGCCTGAAAATATGGCCTCAGCCTTCGGGAAGCGTTAACGAGCGCAAAGGCGAATTTCTCAATTTCCATGTACCTTTTCTCTGCTCCCTGTAGAGTCTTGCTCAGGTAATACACCGGCATATGCTTACGTTCGCGGATTGCTACGAGGACAGCGCTCGTGGCTTCCAAAGAAACTGATAGATAGATAAACAAGTTCTCCCCCGGGATTGGCTTGGTTAACAAAGGCGTGCTCGACAGGTACTGTTTCATGTTCTGCAGGGCCTTCTCGCAATCCTCGTTCCAGGTAAAGTTGCGAGCGTTGCGCAAAATTTTAAAGAAGGGTAGATTCCGGTCCGCCGAGCGGGAGATGAACCTATTTAGTGAAATGATCTTTCCCACGAGCACCTGGACCTCTCTCAGATTGCGAGGGGAGGGTATGTCCAGGATGGCTCTAATCTTCTCGGGGTTTGCCTCTATGCCACGTTGACTGACCATGTATCCCAGGAATTTACCGCCTCGAACGCCAAAGGTGCATTTTGATGGGTTCAACTTCATTCCGTAGCGACGAAGGATGTCGAAAGTCTGCTTGAGATCCTCCAAGTGGGAGCGTTGGCGCTCACTCTTGATTATTATGTCGTCTACATATACCTCCATAGATTTTCCAATTTCACGCTCGAACATTCTATTGACGAGGCGCTGATAGGTCGCTCCCGCGTTTTTGAGCCCAAATGGCATGACTTTGAAACAGTAAACACCCAAATGCACAATAAACGAAGTTTTGGGGCGATCTTCGGGCGCCATAAAGATTTGATAATATCCCTGAAAGGCGTCCATCATACTCATGAGTTCACACCCTGCTGTAGAATCTACCAACTGATCGATCCTCGGTAGTGGGTAATGGTCTTTGGGGCACGCTTTGTTAAGGTCCGTGAAGTCGTTGCACATACGCCACTTATTGGCGCTCTTTGGGACGAGCACCACATTGCAAAGCCATTCTGGGTACAAGATTTCCTCGATGTACTGAGCATCAAGCAACTTACTGACCTCTTCTTCGATAACCCGTTTCCTAAAGCCATGAACGTCCCTCTTCTTCTGTTTGATGGGCTTAAAGGTTGGATCCACATTCAGTCTGTGGACAATGACACTCGGATCTATTCCGGTGAGATCAGAAGCTTTCCATGCAAAAACGTCTAGGTTCTCCCGTAGGAAGTCAATCATCAAAACTTGCGAGGGCCCATCCAGGCCCGAGCCAATCTGGGTGGTTTTATCCGGGTTCCCAGGCTCCAATTCAACGGTCAAAAACTCCTCGGTGGGCTCAATCCGAACCTCCGGCCTCGGCGCCTGCAGCGCTCGTTTTTTCCCGGTGAGCATACCCTTGGGGTCATCACCCTCGTTTTCTGAAGAAGAACCCTCGACGGCCCCCGGTGGCCTATTCTCTGAACACTTAACATCTCCAGGGGTCCTCTTTTTATTCTTTTTCCGGTACAGCTTGGCTCTTTTGCGCTCGGGGCCATCTTCGTTTAATTCGGGGAAGTCAACGGACTTCTTAGTAGACCCAGGTTGAATGGATTGCTTGGGCTTGTGGCTTCGAAGCGAGAGTATGTAATATTCCCAAGCTTCTCTGACGTTACACAGAATTTCTCCGGTACCCTCGGGGGTTGGAAACTTGACTTTTTGATGATAGGTGGAAATTACGCCTTGAAATCCACGAGGGCTGGGCGCCCAATGATGATATTGTAAGGAAGATCTACCTCAACGATGGTGTAGAGGACGCTCAAAGTTTTTCGCTGTGGGGCGCGACCAAAAGAGGTGGCCAAGCGAATCTGTCCGCGAGGGACGACCTCGGAACCTCCAAACCCTACAAGGGCAGTTCTGAGAGGTTCGAGGGGGATGTTCGTTATGTTCATTTGTTGAAACGCTGAGTACGGGAGAACGTTCACACAGCTTCCACTATCAAATAAAACCCTCTTTACAGTGTGGTTATGAACGTCTAAACTAACCACCATGGGACAGTTAGAGGTTTTTCCTATCCCATGGGGTGTTACAATATGTTCAAGATCTTTCTCAGTAAACCCTATGACATCATCCTCCTTCGAGCGCGACGAGCTGTCCACGGAGAGCACTGGGCGAGGGAGCGACGCTCTTTGGTTATAACTCCGAACATGGCGACGGCGAGAAGCATTGGAGTCGCCTCCTGAGGGCCCTCCCGCAATCATGTGAATGACCGCAAAGGGCTGATTTTCCATGTCCACCCCTTTCCCTTTGCTGCGCTCGCTGGTCTCAGGGCGCTGGCGACGAGGACTTCGGGAGCGTGTGCGGCTTCTTCTCCTTCCGAGCGCCCGTTCCGCACAATGTTCATCGTACCCTTCTAGTACTTTCACGAACTCTTTGAGGTGCCCCCCAGCAATCAGCCGCTGAATTTCCTTCTCCAGGTGGCGCCATTCATTAGTGTCATGCCCCTTCTGCTTATGGAAAGCGCAGTACTTCCCCGAGCGCTTCTGTGCCTCGGTTTCTCTCAGCTTGGGCGGTCTTTTAAACAGCTTCTGGTCCGCCAGGGAATAAACTTCTGCAATTGGGCGGTTGAGGGGAACACGCTCGAGCCTCCGCGGGGGAGAGGAATGACGGCGAGCGGGTACTGGGCTACGACGGTGACTCCGGTTGGGCTCCGCTTTGTCCTCGTGGGTTCTGTTGGGGCGAGGGGCATTTGCCATCTTCCGATCCCTCGCTATGTACATATCCTCGAGGGTAAAGAAAGAATCGGCAATCTCCCTAATTTCCATCAACGATCGCGGCTTCTTCTTGGCCACTTCCTCCACAAACTCCTTGCTGACGTAATGCTTCATGTTGATGGCCCCAAATAGAACATGCCTCAAAAAGTCCATCGAGGGCTTCTCTACCAACAAAATTTCTTTATTGAACCTCCCCATGAAGGACCTGAGAGTCTCGTTCGGCCCTTGGACCAGGCTATAAAGAGCGGTCGCGGCCGGTGCCGGTGCTTTCAGCGAATTGAAGTGGCTGACAAAAGCATCCGTCAGGTCATAGTATCCTCGGATTGAGCGTGGGGGGAGCTTTTTGTACCACTCTTGGGCCATTCCGGTGAGGGAAGTGACAAACACCTTGGCCCAGTAGTTGTCCGGATGGTCATACAGGTGCATTAGGTGCACAAAATTATCCAGATGCTCGGCTGGATCCGTAGTTCCATCATATCTGTTGATTGACGAGGGAATTTTACCCTTCCCTGCGCGAGTCATTAGAACTTCCTCGACGAGGGGGGAATCGCCCGCCATGATCCTGTAGTCTCGCTCGTCGGGATCTTCATAGCTGGCTTCTCTCCTTCGGCGGGAAATTGGGCTGCGTGGTCGACGAGCGTCTCTGGCCTTGGACCTCTCGCCCCCCTCGCGGGAAGCGTGAGACCGTGCTCGATAGAGCTGCTCTACCACGTTCTGGAGCCCTCGAATTTGGTCTTGTACTGCTGCTAGCTGAGGGTCACCGACATTTCTGCGGTTTGCCCTCCCTGTGGCCCTTGATTGGACCTCTTCATTATCTCCGGCCGCCTCATTTGGAGGGGCCCTCTCTTCTCCTACAGCTGGTCGTTCTGGCTGGACCCTCGGTGGGGCTTCATTTCCTTGATTCGGTGGTGGGGGAGGTTGCTGTGCCCTTAGCGCATTTTGGGCCATCGTCAAGGGATGCGCCGGGAGCCCGCCAAGAGGTGGGGCCAGACGAGCGCTAGCCTGCGAGGGGAAATATGCTGCCATGAAATGCTCCCAGGCGTTCTGAACGGCCTGACCCTCGCACTGCGCATATAGCGCCTGAAGTTGCTGGCTGGTAACTTGGGGCATCTCCACCCCTTGTATTTCCCTCGGTAACGACGTGGGGAGATTCAGAGTCCCCACTTGATAAGGTTGGATCACCGGCATCATTCCCTGCTGCACAAATGTGTATCCCGGAGGGGGCAAGGCCATGGGATACACCCCTGAGTAAGGGTAGGAAACGTGGGCGGTGTGAGCCGCAGGTGGAGCAACGGAGCTGGGCCCTCCCACAACGTTCCCACCCAACGGGAGAGTCGTCCCCGCCGGCTCTGTGTTCTTGTCCCCGTTTCCGGCGACTGGGGGGTTTGCTTCTCTGGCGGGGATGTTACCTTCCGTGTTTTCCTCGTTGACGGGGGGATGAGCGCCTTTCTCTCTGACTGCTCCAGATCTCGTCGCAGTTACCATGATTAAAGACTTTGGTGTCACTTTTCAACTAGCTATTGAAGGAAGAAACTAGTAATACCAAAGGTGGTGGTGATGGTTTCCCACAGACGGCGCCAAAAATGATGGTGCAGGAATCTGAGTTTCCTAAATGCAACAACACTTTAAGATTTGTATGAAAAGGGAAAGACCATCACAGGCGTGAGAGCCTCAGGATCTGGGTTTCCTTTTGAGCGTGGGTTCTTCCAGCTAGGATAACACCAAGAGTGCGGAATATAATGCTACTGTGGTGAGATTAATGGAAAGCTTGAGAAGATCAGAGGGAATGCCCAGAACGATAGGGTAAGTCTGTAGAAGATGACTTGGGGGAGAATGCATGGGTTCTCCCCTATTTATATGTTAGGGACGGGGGAAATGGGTAAATTGACCATGTGGTCCCGAACCTGTGTTGCCCTAACACGCGGCAGCCTTTCGTGGGGTGAGAATGACATTCCAGAAAAGGAGACGGCGTGTCAGGTGCACGGTGCACAGTACCTTTATGTCAGAGGTTGTTGACGAGAGTCGTGCGGGATGAGGGACGAATGTCTTCTTCTGAAGGCTAGGATCCATCGTATGAGAGATAGAGTCATTCCCGAGCGTTGATGACGCTCGAGAGATCCACGGATGGGCTCCCCACGATAGATGACCTTTGAGCGACGAGATCCCGGGCGTCAACATGGGACCCTCATGTAGGTGCTTCCCTGTGAAGGGTAACCCTGAGGGCCAAGATGCGAGCGTCAGACTCGTCGGATCTGGACTTTTACCGAAATAGTTGTCCGAGGCTTGACGGTCCATTCTAGCTTGCAAATGAGTGGGCTGGGAAGGCCCACGAGCCCTTCTAGGCGAGCGCCTGGGGTTTAGGCAGCGGCATGCTGACACGTGGACGGCTCTGATTCGAGAGTGATTTTAGGCCTCATCATAACTAGATTATTTTTCTCCAAAACAAGACTTTCTTTTTAATTCAAAATTAAACCAAAGTCTATTAAATAATTAATCACATTAATTATTTAACATATAAATAAATATACAAATATATTTACACACGTGTGAGACACATGTCACAAGGACACGTGTGGAACCCTCTTGGCCCGATTAACTCGTTTAATCATTTTAAAGCCTTAACTCATGTAACCAAGTTGTTGTGTGTGACCCTCTACGTTCTCAATTCAATTAGCAGTGACCCCAATTAATTAATTCACTAATTAATTAATCAGTCCACATATTAAACGACCATAGTCTAGCAACAGATGTTTAACCACTAGCGGAATTGGAATGTTCGGATTCGACAGAACCTTTAAGTCATTGATTCATGTGAGATACAATCCTCCTACTTACTATCTCTCAACCAAGATCTAGGGTAAGGGAATAATTAGAACCCTAATAATCCGGTCTTAAAGCTAAGTTGTAGCGGCCCAAATTTTATTTATTAATATTTTATGTTTAAAATAATTTTATAAACTAAATTTTATAATACTTTCACGAAAGTTTATGAATTTATGTCAAATTGAGAATTTATTTCATGACTCGAAAATATTTATTTCGTGAAATAATTACTGAATATGATTTAATTGTCAAACTTGGCATATATGTCCATTCTTTTAAATTTAGGGACCAAATCGCATAACATTTCCAAGGACCTAATTGATCATATTTCAAATCATATATCCTCAATTGCATGCCCTGGGTTCTTGGAGGATTAATTAGCAATTTGGCCATTTCACACATTTCTAAGGAATGAATCACGGTATATTGCTTCCATATGCTTCCTTGATCATTCTATCATCAAAATTCACCAACATCCTCATCCTCTCTCTCTCGGTTCATATAAGAAGGAAAAGGGAAGAGAATTTCATACTTTTCTTCAAGAATTTCCTAGAATATTGCAAGAATTGGAGTTGATCATCATCTTTATTCATTTCTTCATCTCTTTTCCATTCCAAGGTTGGTGGTTGCATGAGTTGATGAGTTTGATTATATTTGAAAGAGCTACGCTTTGAGGATTATGTGATAGATGGATTACTTGTAGTTGGAAGCATGATTGGGGGATCATCTCTTGAGTTATTGCATGATTTCTAGCTTGAATTATTGAATATTTGGTATGAATGATCAAGTTGGATCATGTGCTTGAACCTTTGAATTCTTGATGGTTTTCCATGTTTTATGCGTTTAAAGGTTAGATTATCATCTTATGAACATATATGTATGAGTAGTACCAGAATTAATAGCATTTGGGGATCAAAAATGGAATTTTACGGCTTTGTTGATTTTTTGCCGAGAGCCTCCCCTGTTTCTGCTCTGTTCTTCAAATTTGCAGAAACAGGGAACGACCGTTCCCAGCCTCAAGGCATTGTGGGAACGGGCGTTCGTACCTTTTCAAATAAGTTAGGCGGCCGAGCATGGGAACGGGCGTTCCCACTTTGGACTTGGTGCCAGAAGGGTCGTTCCCAGCTAAAAGGCGCGCTTTTAATTGTCGAATCGTTAGCGCGCTTTGGGGAATTCGTGGGAATGACCATTCCCATTTTGAAAAGGGGACCGGAACGGCCGTTCCCACCTGACATGCAGAACAAAATATTCTGCATAAAATTACGTTTTTAGCCCTTCGATCCGACGACTTCTATGACCCCGAATTGCTATTATATGATCCAATATGTGCTGAAACAACATGCCATCATGCCATATTGCATTTTCCTCGTCATCTCGTTGCATTTGCGCCGTTCGTCATATTTGGTACATTTTGAGTCAAGTCTCACGTGTACAAGTCCGTTTTGCATAGACCAGCTTCGTAGGGACGAGGAGCAAGCCCCGTAGGCCTTGCCCTACTTGTCTTTTGTCGATAAAGGTGAGGCTTAATTGTTAGTTATATAGAACCCGTATATCCCTTATGTGATATTTCGGTCAAAAAGGTATTTATAATTATAATCTTTATAAATCATTGATCATTTCAAGTCATGTTCAAGCAAGCAGGCAAGCCATGTATTGTTTCGTGCATGTTTAGGCGAGTAGCATGACCGGTTACGTTTGGGCCCGAGGGTAGTGACCAGAGCCAACCGGGAAAGCAAGGGCTGACGGGTAACTCTGGCGCTATCCTCACCATGTTTCGGGTCACCCCTGAATCCACTAGGAGGTTAGTGGAGGAAGGAGCTCCGGGATTAGGGATTCATGTACCCTTTGCTCAATGAGATTGGA
Organism: Lantana camara; assembly: GCA_037501455.1. Taxonomy (NCBI): domain Eukaryota; kingdom Viridiplantae; phylum Streptophyta; class Magnoliopsida; order Lamiales; family Verbenaceae; genus Lantana; species Lantana camara. The sequence goes on from CM074855.1 coordinate 98,466,904, forward strand.
TGTTGGGGCCTTGCAATCCCATCATCAAACCGGAGGAAGAAGGAGACTGGGGACGAGTCCGGCACCACGGATGCGCCTCGGGTTATTGCATGATTTCCATTCCATGAACGTGTTATGTGATTACACTATTGCACGATTGCACGATAATAAAATTGCATGATCACCTATTTATTAATAATCAAGCAAGCACGTACATGTTCATTTGGAGTTCGGTTGGAGACCGCCCTCACTCGCCGGGGCCATGTATTGATTGATTGCATGAAAATGAATAAGTATTTAATATTGACAGTTGTATTCTCGGGTGAAGGGTACTTTATTCTCGAACTTATATTTATCTTTTGTAAACCTTTACCCGAGAGTATAGCTTGCATGTTAACTGCGCAAATATATATGTATTGCCCCTCACTCAGTCTTCGGTAGACTGATACTTCACTTTTCAGGTACTTGAGAGCTGGTCGTGCTAGGCGGGAGTCTGGTCCAATCTTACATTGTCCCGAGTCTAGCAGTGTACCATCATGTAGATATTTTGCTACTTCTCATGTTATGTCCGTTATTATCACATTCTGAATACTTGATCATGTATAGGTTAGTAAGAGATGATAATGTATTAATAGTTAGTTTGGTATCTATACGTATCTATCCGATAAATATGGTACCTATATGTATTTATGAAGTAATGCTTCCGCTTTTAACTTTTATATGTCTTGGTTTGGTATTGCTTTGGGGTTTAGTCCCGTCTAGCCCGTCTTTTCTTTTAATTGTCACCCGTTCGCTATAGGTTAGTTCATGTACGGATTGTCCATTTCGTATGTGGATCGGCCTATAGTGCGGGGGTGTGGTACCTCCACATGTTAAGGGGTGCTACATCTAAGGTGGTATCAGAGCCCGGTTGCAAAACCGAGGTTCTAGTGTCGTGTCGTGTCATGTCTAGGTCGAACGGCATAGGAACTAATTGGTAATTTGAGAGTCTTGCACATTATTTGAATTATTTGAAGTCTCTGAATTAATGGGATTATTTGATAACTTGTGCTTTGCATCGATTTTTGCTACTTATTGCTAATTAACTGATTTTGGATTCTTTGAAATCATGTGCTTAACGTGTTCTATTTTAAACATTGATACACTACTTGTTGCATTTATATTAAATTTTCATCATGAGCATTAAGTATGTGATCATTATGTGAGATGAGCACGCCTTACCCACATGCATTTACTTCAAAGAAAGTTGTGAGTTGCAGGTTGTGGAAAGAGTATCCAACCACGGCCACTTGCTCGATAATTTTGAGCTACTACGGGCTTTGAGAAGGGTGTACCAGTTGGGAACTACATTTGGGTTCAAATCAATTGGATTCAACTTTCCAACACGACAGCCAGAAAGATTAAACAACTAGTTATGGAAAATCAACATGTTCGGATTCTACATTTGGGTAAGACGAGTTTATTTTTCTGATTCAAGAAAAATCGTCATGTTGAGGGAAGACATCGACAGATACGGAACGGTAAAGGAAAGTACTAAAGAGAGGCAAAGTGTTAATTAGAGGGAGAATACCAGGATTGCCGTTGGAGATTAATTCCAGAGGTTGAAAAAAAAAAGAGATAAAAAGAAGAGGATTGTCGACTATGATGTGGTTGAATTGGAAGATATGGAGCAACGAGTAGAAGCATCTCAAATTTAAGAATTTTCAACTTGGATCATCAATTCACAGAAAGTGCTACCAAGGAATTTTAGACTAAGGATCAAATATGGAAAAGTTCGAAGACAAGTTCATTAAGTTATGATTCAAAGGATGAGATCCGGTATAAAAGAATCAACAGTGGACGTTCATATTTTATTTGAAAGCCAGGTGAAGGGAGATTGGGATACTAATTATTCAAGATTCAGGGTGTTGTTAAATTGAGACTTAGTTAATTGGAAAGCAAATTCAAGTAGGAGAAGAAGATCATTTCAATCGAGCTAGTAGCTTTGGATGATTTATTCATGGAAGGTAAGATCCTAGGACTCGATAATCGGGTGGAACGAGTTTATTTTCTGGACTCAATTTGGATGGCCGTGCAAGAATACGAATTGGGAGATTTGGAGTAACAAATGAAAATGGCAACGGATGATAAAGAATTTTGGAAGGAAATTACGTGCTCAAAAGTAGGTAAGTAAGAAAGGGAGTTTATAACCGATTCAAATTGAAAGAGTAAACTTGAAGGATTTCAATCACGGTGGCAACTTGGTGAATCGGGATAATAGCTGGAGACTTATGGTTCGAGAGGGGTCAGGAAATCAATTCCATAAGTGGAACAAATATTGAATTCAAGAGTTCTTGTTTGGGGATCGTATAGTTACCCAAGTTAACGCAAGGACAATTTTGGGATTTCAATCAAGAAAGGGATAAAGGAAGCTCAGCACTCCAGTGGATATGAAGTTGAAAGACAATCATGTTAAAGATTTTGGTCTAGTTGGGTATTTCCAGATCCAAGCTGAATTGTCGTGTTACGAGGTTACGTTAAAAGAAATGAAGCAACAAATGGAAACGGTAAAGAAAGGCAAAGAGTTGCTGGGAGGTTGTTGAACGATCAAGTATAGACAAGTGGAGGGAGAGTTCAGTTAATTAATCGAACTCCTAACGAGTAAACAAGGGAGTTTGGATCAAAATGACCACCATGAAGAGGATTCGGGCAATAATTGGGGAGTAACTATTAAAGGGTAAGCTAGATGTTAACTCCATGAGCATAGAAGACTTCGGGTTTCAGAAATCATTATACTGAGTCGTGGGAATGCTCGAGTGACTGTTAGATAAATTTGAAGAATAGAAGACCGTGGGAAAACCAGAAATGAGTACCAGTTCAAGATAAGCTTATGATTCAACAAACAAGGAATTTCATGTTGAGATAAATTTTTCCATTACTCCGGTGGCAGGTTCCATGCATCCATAAGCACGTGCATCATACGATACTTTAATTTTAAATTTCCTTACAGATATGTGATTTCCCCGATTGAGCTTAATTGTTCCAACGTGCTGAATTATTACTTCTGAGTGTGTAACGTGCATTGGCATATTAATTCAACATGCATATTCAGTGTCTTGATTAACAGGATGTCTCAAGATCGCCCTTACAGGGAACGAGTGCTTACAGTTTCCCCGCATTTACCCCCTCCGGTTCAGCCTCAGGAGTTCTTCGAGTCCTTGGTGCGTTTAGTGGATCAGAAGATAAAAGAGTATGTTTCCTCCGAGTCGCGAGTCTTATCATCACAGCCGGGCCAAATTTCGATAGCATTTAGGGAATTTCAGAACCAACTATCCTCAAGACCCTTTGAAGGAAACAAGGATTCCACCGGGTCACAACTCAAGAAAATCAAAAGAGTTTGGGAACTAACTCCGAGTGGCTCCCAAGAAAAGGTCCGAGGCACTACCTCGTTGGAGGCAAGAAGGTCTAATCCTCACCCCAGGCAGGCTTCAGGTTCGAAGTCGGGACAGATTTCTAGCAAAGGAAAGCGGCCTATCTCTTACCATACCCCGGCACCTCAGGAAAGATCTCGTAAGAAAAAGAAGCAATCACGTGGATCGAGTTTGGGAACTTCGCGTAACCCAGTCTCAACAACGTCTTCCGGGAAACTTCTTTGCAGTTATTGTGGACGTGATAACCACACTTATGATGGCTGTAGGAAACGGTTGGGATTATGTCTCTACTGTGGGAGTGACGAGCATCATATAGACACTTGCTCAAGGCCACGAGGGAAATCGACCGGGGGTGGAAGATTACCAGTGCGAGCACGGGAAGGTGTTCATGAGAGGGGAGCGCAAAATGTAAATGTGAACCTGGTCCGGGAAGAAGAAGGTACCAATTATATGCACGATACAACCACCGGTGAACGGTACATTTAACCATGCATACCACGTGCATCACTGATCTTATTGTTATTGTATTTAATTGCTTGTTCATTGCAAATCAGTTAATTACGAGCGATAAATATGTGATTAAAGTGATTTTTAATTGTCTATATGATATTTATGGAATTAATGTGATTCTATTTGTTCATGTAACATGCATGCCATTGTTTCTACAATTTGTTCTTTGAATTATTTTCGTGCATGTTGAGAGACGGGGCTCTCTCTCCTTCTTGTTGAGAGACGGGGCTCTCTCACCCCTTGCTGAGAAACGGGGTTTTCTCATTTCTTGTGAAAGACGGGGTTCTTTCATTCCTTGTTAAGAGACGGGGTTCTCTTATAACTTGTGCATCATTTTGAAACTTGACAGTGGACCTGGGGACCAGGTCCTTTTAAGGGGGGGGGGGGGGGGGGAGAATTGTAACGCCCCGAATTTTATTTATTAATATTTTATGTTTAAAATAATTTTATAAATTATATTTTATAATACTTTCACGAAAGTTTATGAATTTATGTCAAATTGAGAATTTATTTCATGACTCGAAAATATTTATTTCGTGAAATAATTATTGAATATGATTTAATTGTCAAACTTGGCATATATGTCCATTCTTTTAAATTTAGGGACCAAATCGCATAACATTTCCAAGGACCCTATTGATCATATTTCAAATCATATATCCTCAATTGCATGCCCTGGGTTCTTGGAGGATTAATTAGCAATTTGACCATGTCACACATTTTTAAGGAATGAATCACGGTATATTGCTTCCATATGCTTCCTTGATCATTCTATCATCAAAATTCACCAACATCCTCATCCTCTCTCTCTCGGTTCATACAAGAAGGAAAAGGGAAGAGAATTTCATACTTTTCTTCAAGAATTTCCTAGAATATTGCAAGAATTGGAGTTGATCATCATCTTTATTCATTTCTTCATCTCTTTTCCATTCCAAGGTTGGTGGTTGCATGAATTGATGAGTTTGATTATATTTGAAAGAGCTAGGGTTCGAGGATTATGTGATAGATGGATTACTTGTAGTTGGAAGCATAATTGGGGGATCATCTCTTGAGTTATTGCATGATTTCTAGCTTGAATTATTGAATATTTGGTATGAATGATCAAGTTGGATCATGTGCTTCAAACTTTGAATTCTTAATGGTTTTCCATGTTTTATGTGTTTAAAGGTTAGATTATCATCTTATGAACATATATGTATGAGTAGTACCAGAATTAATAGCATTTGGGGATCAAAAATGGAATTTTGCGGCTTTGTTGATTCTTTGCCGAGAGCCTCCCCTGTTTCTGCTTTGTTCTTCAAATTTGCAGAAACTGGGAACGACCGTTCCCAGCCTCAAGGCATTGTGGGAATGGGCGTTCCCAACTTTTCAAATAAGTTAGGCGGCCGAGCATGGGAAAGGCCGTTCCCACTTTGGCCTTGGTGCCGGAAGGGCCGTTCCCAGCTAAAACGCTCGCTTTTAATTGTAGAATCGTTGGCGCGCTTTGGGGAATTCGTGGGAACGACCGTTCCCATTTTGAAAAGGGGACCGGAACGGCCGTTCCCACCTGACATGCAGAACAAAATATTGTGCATAAAATTACGTTTTTAGCCCCTTGATCCGACGACTTCTATGACCCCGAATTGCTATTATATGATCCAATATGTGCTGAAACAACATGCTATCATGCCATATTGCATTTTCCTCGTCATCTCGTTGCATTTGCACCGTTCGTCATATTTGGTCCATTTTGAGTCAAATCTCACGTGTACACGTCTGTTTTGCACAGACCAGCTTCGTAGGGATGAGGAGCAAGCTCCGTAGGTCGTGCCCTACTTGTCTTTTATCCGTAAAGGTGAGGCTTAATTGTTGGTTATATAGAACCCGTATATCCCTTATGTGATATTTCGGCCAAAAAGGTATTTATAATTATAATCTCTATAAATCATTGATCATTTCAAGTCATGTTCAAGCAAGCAGGCAAGCCATGTATTGTTTCGTACATGTTTAGGCGAGTAGCCTAACCGGTTACGTTTGGGCCCGAGGGTAGTGACCAGAGCCAACCGGGAAAGCAAGGGCTGACGGGTAACTCTGGCGCTATCCTCACCATTTTTGGGGTCACCCCTGAATCCACTAGGAGGTTAGTGGAGGAAGGAGCTCCGAGCTTAGGGATTCATGTACCCTCTGCTCAATGAGATTGGATGTTGGGGCCTTGCAATCCCATCATCAAACCGGAGGAAGAAGGAGACTAGGGACGAGTCCGGCACCACGGATGCGCCTCGGGTTATTGCATGATTTCCATTCCATGAACGTGTTATGTGATTACACTATTGCACGATTGCACGACAATAGAATTGCATGATCACCTATTTATTAATAATCAAGCAAGCATGTACATGTTCATTTGGAGTTCGGTTGGAGACTGCCCTCACTCGCCGGGGTCATGTATTGATTGATTGCATGAAAATAAATAAGTATTTAATATTGACAGTTGTATTCTCGGGTGAAGGGTACTTTATTCTCGAACTTATATTTATCTTTTGTAAACCTTTACCCGAGAGTATAGCTTGCATGTTAACTGCGCAAATATATATGTATTGCCCCTCACTCAGTCTTCGGTAGACTGATACTTCACTTTTCAGGTACATGAGAGCCGATCGTGCTAGGCGGGAGTCTGGTCCAGTCTTGCATTGTCCCGAGTCTAGCAGTGTACCATCATGTAGATATTTTGCTACTTCTCATGTTATGTCCGTTATTATCACATTCTGAATACTTGATCATGTATAGGTTAGTAAGAGATCATAATGTATTGATAGTTAGTTTGGTATCTATACGTATCTATCCGATAAATATGGTACCTATATGTATTTATGAAATAATGCTTCCGCTTTTAACTTTTATATGTCTTGGTTTGGTATTGCTTTGGGGTTTAGTCCCGCCTAGCCCGTCTTTTCTTTTAATTGTCACCCGTTCGCTATAGGTTAGTTCATGTACGGATTGTCCATTTCGTATGTGGATCAGCCTATAGTGCGGGGGTGTGGTACCTCCACGTGTTAAGGGGTGCTACATCTAAGGTGGTATCAGAGCCCGGTTGTAAAACCGAGGTTCTAGTGTCGTGTCATGTCATGTCTATGTCGAACGGCATAGGAACTAATTGGTAATTTGAGAGTCTTGCACATTATTTGAATTATTTGAAGTCTCTGAATTAATGGGATTATGTGATAACTTGTGCTTTGCATCGATTTTTGCTACTTATTGCTAATTAACTGATTTTGGATTCTTTGAACTCATGTGTTTAACGTGTTCTGTTTTAAACATTGATACACTACTTGTTGCATTTATATTAAATTTTCGTCATGAGCATTAAGTATGTGATCATTATGTGGCATGAGCACGCCTTACCCACATGCATTTACTTCAAAGAAAGTTGTGAGTTGCAGGTTGTGGAAAGAGTATCAAACCACGGCCACTTGCTCGATAATTTTGAGCTACTACGGGCTTTGAGAAGGGTGTACCAGTTGGGAACTACATTTGAGTTCAAATCAATTGGATTCAACTTTCCAACACGATAGCCAGAAAGATTAAACAACTAGTTATGGAAAATCAACATGTTCGGATTCTACATTTGGGTAAGACGAGTTTATTTTTCTGATTCAAGAAAAATCGTCATGTTGAGGGAATACATCGACAGATAGGGAACAGTAAAGAAAAGTACTCAAGAGAGGCAAAGTATTAATCAGTTGTCTAAGGCGACACCCTTTAAAGCTTATACCTAAGACTACAGAGTTAAGTCATAAAGTGACATGGAACCTCAAGTCTAAGGATCAATTAATGACATCAATGACTTGTGAGATATTTCCTAATCTGGAACTTTCCATTTCCTGAAATGGAAACTTCCTTTCCCATTTAGGAATCTTCTCACACGGGGCACCTCAGTGAACTTACTTATTAAAGTAAGCAGCCTCATGTATCACACACGTATCAACTATACACTTTGCACCTCCATGAAACAAGGTGGTCCTTCTTAAGGGCGTAATCCCACGAGCAAGCCTTAAAGGAGTCAGTTTGACACTCCCACTGTCTGTAGGACTCAACGGCTTGGAGTATTTTACTAATCATGACTTATGTGATACAGGGCTCGTTTCATGAACCATTTCACCTAAATGGTGGAGTCCTAAAGTCATCAGGATTAGAGGAGTTCTCATACATGCGCAAGTAA
>CM074855.1:98480000-98485000 GCA_037501455.1 Lantana camara
ATTTCATGAATTATGGCATGATTTATAGCTTGAATTCTTGGAAATTTGGCATGAATGATCAAGTGTGATCATGAACTTGAAACTATGAATTCTTGATCATATTGCATGCTTTGAGTGTTTAAATGTGATATTACTACTTCTTGAATGTGTATGCATCATACTTCCAGAAATTATTGCATTTGGGGAACAAAAATGGATTTTTGGTGCTTGCTTTGTTGTTTCCCGTAGCTTTCCCCTGTTACTGCTCTGTTCTTCAAAGTTCCAGAAACTGGGAACGACCGTTCCCAGCCTCAAGGTATTGTGGGAACGGGCGTTCCCATCTTTTCAAATAAAATAGGCGGCCGACCGCGGGAACGGCCGTTCCGATTTTTGGCCTTGGAGCCGGAAGGGCCGTTCCCAGCTAGGTGCGTTTTTAAAATGGGAAAACGTTGGCGCGCTTTGGGGGTTTATGGGAACGACCGTTCCCATTTTACAAAGGGGACCGGAACGGCCGTTCCCACCTGGATTGCAGAACAAAAGTTTCTGCATAAAATTACGAAAATGACCCCTCGATCCAACGACTTCTTTGACCCCGAATTGCTATAATATGTGCTAATATGATGTGAATCGACATGTTATCATACCACATTGCATTTTCATGGTCGTCTCGATACATTTCCGCCGTTCGTCATATTTCGGTCATTTTAGGTTATGTCTCACGATTATACATCGTATTTGCACAGGTCACGAGGGCGTGGACGGGGAGCAAGCTCCTTAGAACACTACCTTATTGTATTTTGCAAGAAAAGGTGAGGTTTTAGGTTAAGTATATAGAACCCTACCACCCTTATGTGCTATTTTCGGCCAAAACCTATTATAATTATAAACGTTTTCAAAGTTATAAATATTTCAAGCAAGCAAGTCATGATTTCAAGCAAGTTTGGCGAGTACATGATTGCACGTGGGCCCGAGGGTAATTCTTGAGCCAACCGGGAAAGCAAGGGCTGACGGGTAACTCCTGAATTATCCTCACATTGTTGGGATCACCCCCGAAGCCACTAGGAGATTAGTGGTGGAAGGAGTTCCGTGTCTAGAGGGTCATGTCCTCTACACACACCATGTCGTGGATAGTCGAGCCTTGCAAACTCGCTATCACCCGGAGGAAGAAGGAGACTGGGGATTAATCCGGCATGTCGGGTTATCCTCGGGTTATTGCATGATTTCAAGCATGAAATTATTTATGTGAGCACTAAATAAATTGCATGATCACGTATTTATCAAGCAAGCAAGCATGATCACATATTGTTCACGATTGGGAGTTCGGTTGGAGATTGCCCTTGCTCGCCGGGGCCACATGTTCATGACATTGACAAGCATGATTAAATAAACGTGTTAAAATGATTGGTTGTAATCTCGGGCAAAGATTAAGTTCTTGAATTATATATTCCTTTCATTTCCAAAGTCTTCACCCGAGGCTACACCTTGCATGTGATGTGTGTATATATAATTATTGCCCCTCACTCAGTCTTCGGTAGACTGATACTTCACTTTTCAGGTACACTTTGAGCGTGGTCGTGCTAGGTGGGTGTCCGGTCGTCTTTTGCATCCTCACGAGTCTAGTACCTTTCATGTAAAGTACTTTTGAGACATTTCATGTTATGATCGTTATTGTCACGTTTTGGATAATTAAGTATGTATATTATTAAGAGATGATAATGTATTGATAGTTAAGTTGGTATCTATACGTATCTAATTGGTAAATATGGTACCTATATGTATGAATGATTTTATTGCTTCCGCTTTTGTTATCATGTTTGGGTTGTTGACTGGGGAGAGTGTCCCGCCTAGCCCGTTTATTTTATTGTCACCCGTTCGCTATAGTTTCTGACGCATTTCATTGTTATGCCGATGGAGAGATACGGAGCTATATTGGGGATGGAATGGTTATACAGGCATTGTGCTACCGTAGATTGCCGGGCTAAGAAGGTTCAGTTGGGTTCAGAGGTTGTTACGTGCTGTACTTCGAAGACCGTACCCCTACTTTCGTTTTCAGAGGCTCAGAAGTTAGTCAGAGACGGGGCTACAGGGTTCATTGCCTATATTCTGAACAAGCCAAAAGATCAGGTGAAATTAGAGGACACCGAAGTGGTAAAGGAATTTCCCGAGGTATTCCCAGAGAAATTGGATTCCTTGCCTCCTGAACGAGAGATTGAATTTGTGATCGATCTTTTCCCGAATGCTGAGCCGTATTCAAAGACTCCGTACCGGATGGCTCCAGCTGAATTAAAAGAATTAAAAATCCAGCTGGAAGCATTGTTGGAAGTTGGGTACATTCGACCGAGTTCTTCGCCGTGGGGAGCACCGGTTTTGTTTGTAAAGAAAAAGGACGGGACTTTAAGAATGTGTATCGATTACAGGGAGTTGAACAGGATGACTATCAAGAACAAGTATCCCCTCCCACATATCGAGGAATTATTCGATATACTTTAGTGTTCCAAAGTTTATTCGAAACTCGATTTATGACAGGGGTACTATCAGCTGCGAATTCGAGCAGAGGATATTCCTAAGACAGGATTCAATACTCGGTACGGGCACTACGAGTTCGTGGTTATGCCATTTGGATTAACTAAACGCCCCTACAGCTTTTATAGATATGATGCACCGGATATTCAGGCCTTTCCTCGACAAGTTCGTGGTGATTTTTATTGATGACATTCTGGTTTTCTCAAAATCAGCCGAGGAGCACGCGAGACATCTCAGGCTCGTTCTTCAGACTCTGAAAGAGCATCAGTTGTTTGCTAAGTTCAGTAAGTGTGAATTTTGGATCGATCGGGTTTCTTTCTTAGGACATGTGATTTCAGGAAAAGGGTTGGAAGTCGATCCCTTGAAAATCGAGGCTGTGCTCAAGTGGGAGACACCAAAGAATGCCTCGGAAATTAGAAGCTTCTTAGGATTGGCCGGTTATTATAGAAGATTTGTTCAGGACTTCTCCAAGATTGCTGCACCCCTAACCCGATTGACAAATAAGGATGTTAAGTTTGTCTGGGACGAGAAGTGTGATCAAAGCTTTAATTTTCTGAAAGAAAACTTAGTCTCAGCTCCGGTGTTAACTTTACCCGAGGGTTCAGAGGGATATGCAGTGTACACCGATGCTTCTAAAGAAGGCTTAGGTTGTGTTTTGACTCAGAAAGGAAAAGTGATCGCTTATGCTTCTCGAAAGCTAAAGGAATATGAAAGGAATTATCCAACACACGACCTAGAGCTTGCAGCCGTGATCTTTGCTCTCGGGAAATGGAGATATTATCTTTACGGGACTTCCTTTGAGATTTTTACCGACCACAAGAGCCTCCAGTATTTATTCACACAGAAGGATTTGAATATGAGGCAACGGCGTTGGATGGAAAAGTTGGAAGATTATGATTGCACAATTAAATACCATCCCGGGAAAGCAAATGTGGTCGCCGATGCACTTAGCAGAAAGGCGAGTGTATCGAGTTTGGAAATAAAGGAAAGTAAGGAAGTTGCCCCGATTGTGTTAAAGGCTCGGGTTTCTAATATCACAATTCAGCCGGAATTAAAGTATCAGTTATTTGAGGCTCAGAATAAGAATCCGGAAGTGCAGAAGCTTGTAAGTAAAGCTAAAGATGACCCGGAGAGTCCGTTTGGGTTTGATGAGACCGGGTTGCTTCGGTTTAAAAATAGAGTAGTAGTACCTGAAGAATTGAGACGGGTCCTACTCGAAGAAGCGCACAAGTCAGCCTACTCGATCCACCCAGGAGGAAATAAAATGTATAAGGATTTGAAGCAATATTATTGGTAGAGCGGGATGAAGAGAGACGTGGCAGAGTATGTGAAACATTGCTTGACTTGTCAGAAAGTGAAAGCTGAGCACCAAAAACCCGCGGGACTTCTACAACCGTTACCTATTCCCGAGTGGAAGTGGGAACAAGTAACGATGGACTTTGTTTCCGGATTACCGAAGGTTAAAGGCGGGTTTGATGGAATTTGGATAATCGTGGATAGATTTACAAAGTCTGCTCACTTTCTACCGGTCCGGATGTCCTATAAGATTCCGAAGTTGGCTGAAATCTATAACAGAGAGATTATTCGACTTCATGGTATTCCGGTGAGCATAGTTTCAGACCGAGACCCGAGGTTTACTTCTAAGTTGTGGCAAGAATTACAGGCTGTCTTGGGGACGAAACTTAAGTTCAGTACAGCATTCCACCCGTAAACAGACGGTCAAACGGAAAGGTTAATCAGGTATTTGGAAGATCTTCTTCGGGCTTGCCCAATGGATTTTCAGAACTCGTGGTCAGAACAGCTTCCCTTGATCGAGTTTGCTTATAATAACAGCTTTCAGGCTTCGATCGGGATGGCTCCTTACGAGTTACTTTATGGAAGAAAGTGCCGATCTCCGTTGTTCTTCGACTTGGAAGAATGGAAATGGTCGAAACAGGAAGGGGTAAAGAAAGGTGAAAGATTCGAAAGGCCTTCCAAAGTTGTTCAAGCTATGATTGAAAAAGTTCAAATGATTCAACAACGGATGAAAGCCGCGCAAGATAGGCAAAAGAGCTATGCCGATAAGCGCCGAAGAGATCTAGAATTTGAAGTTGGTGACCGGGTATTCTTGAAGTGTCACCAAGGAAAGGTTTCACCCGGATCGGGAAAGAAGGAAAACTTAATCCTCGCTACTTAGGTCCGTTTGAGATTCTTGAAAGAATAGGTGAGGTAGCCTATCGACTGGACCTACCACCGAGTCTTACGGGGATTCATAACGTATTTCATGTTTCACAATTAAGGAAATACTACCCCGATGAGACTACGATTCTCCCCGTGGAAGAAGTTGAACTGGAACCGAATTTGACATTTGTTCAGAGACCGATTAAAATCATGGATCGGAAATTCCAAGAGTTGAGAAACCGGAGGATTCCCATGGTTAAAGTGTTGTGGAGAAGCGATAAAACCGAGGAAGCGACTTGGGAAACAGAGGATAAAATGAAACGGTTCCACCCGGAGTT